>CM056844.1:7295000-7310000 GCA_029853015.1 Chelidonichthys spinosus
AACTTGCATCACTTGAAGCTAACGGTGTTAGCATCTTCACACCGGGATGGATCCAGATCATTTGTCCAGATCCACCCGTCGCTCCTCCACAGTCCCAAATATGGTCACTTCCTTCAATGGTTGCAATTTTTACATGGCGTTTAAAACGTCATACGTTTTTAAACGCCACACACACACACACACACACACACACACCGAAATAAGGTCCTATGGTGGTCCACAGGAAGGGGCGGGACTTAGCCCCTCTATAAGACACTTATGTGCATGATGGTGAGAGAGAGAAGTCGTCACTCTACACCTCATGGATTCTGTGGCTCACCCGAGGCCAGTGTGGTTCACTGGGGGCTGAAACACTGTAACCACACTGTGTGTGTGTGTGTGTGTGTGTGTGTGTGTGTGTGTGTGTGTGTGTCGTGCCAAAGCCGCAGGCCGCCGGCCATCCGCTCTGCGTGTCCAACAATATTTCTCTGCACTTCCGCGCCACTTCGCACAGCCCTCTCACATTTGGCTCCCGACTGGAATCTCTGATGCGGTTCGGTCCACGTTGGTCTCACGATGAGGGACACAATGATGACTGTACAGTATCTTTTTATCTTTTGTACATTGAAAACAATTCTGTGTCTCTTCTACTCTTTTTCTATTCTCTCCTCGACCAAACGAATTCTCGCGAAAACCAGAATAATCAGAAAACGTTCCAAATAAAGCCTCATCCAGACAGAATATGATATTTATCAAAAGTTGAATTCTTGTGGAATACAAACATAGTTCAAGTCTGAGTTAAATGCATACTGCTAATGTGAAGCCGAAGCTGCGTCAGCGTTTGGTTCCTCCGTTGGGTTCGGAGGAGGAAGGGAGGGAGGGAGGCGATGGGTAGATGGATGTGAAAACAAGTGAGCGGACTGACAGTCGGGGCAGCCATTGATCCTCCTCTCCGCTCCCTCCATCCCATCACGCTCCCCATCGGCAGAAGACAGATAGTGTTGAGGTGGCCTGTATTGGATTTATGAGTTAATGGCCTTGCCAGGACGAGACAGATGGAGAAATAAGGAAGAGGAGAGAGACAGAGGGAGGGAGGAGCAGGAGATGATGCGAGGGGAGGGAGAGGACGGAGAGGGTGAGGAAAGGGAAGAAGGGAAGGAAGTGGAAGAAAGTTTCTGGTGTCCCATCATGATTGTTTTTATTCACTTTATTAAAATCCTTATTCATTGAAGTGAAATAAAGTGGATTCAAGTGTCCAACATAGGCATTAAAATATAAATATGAATGTATAGTTGAATATACAAAATCAATGCAAAGACAGGCTTGGAGTTTCATCCAAGTTTTGGAGCTAAGCCCCGCCTCCTCTCTGAGTGACAGGAAGGAACACAAATGTGAAGTTGTCGTCATTTCACGAGCGTTCAATTGGTGTTAGCGTTTTACTCATGAATTATGAAAATGATATATAAATCATATTATTATTATACATGTAAAGTCATTTAATCCCTTGTCAAAATGAAAGTCCTGCAGAAAGAAGTAATCACGGCGACCTTTGCTTCGCTGATAATACAAGTGTGTGTGCGTGTGTGTGTGTGTGTGTGTGTGTGTGTGCGTGTGTGTGTGTGTGTGTGTGTGTGTGTAATAACAACAAGACAAGCTGCTTTTAATTATCCAACAAACTGCTAAATTTGCTAATGAACTGTGATTATCGAAAATAAGAACAGGATGTTTCCGCTTTGTTGGAAGACATCTCAAGAAAAGGTCACCGTTGCCATGGTAATCAACATCGAAATGATTATTATACTGTAAAACAAATAGCCCATCACATAAGTAGCAGTATTCCTTCATTCTTTTATTTTTCATTATTTGCTTTTTACCGTTGCATACATGTTATTTGTATTGTATCGTGTGTTATTATGCTGATGACATCTCCCTTTTCCTAAAAGACATTTATTTTGTAGTCATGTGATTATCATCCAACCTTGAACAAACACAGGCTCACACTTAACCAAGCAGACAAAAGGCCCGAGGGGCAGAAAGGGAGCTGAGAAGAAGAGGTCAGGACGACGGAGAGACACTCAGCTCCGTAATGACGTCTGGTCCAAGGTCACGACTCTTTACTCTGCAGGGAGTGACGGGCTTGTCATCTATATCACTTACTGTGTCCATCCGTGCAGCATGTGTGTGCATGTTAGGGATTAGAGTGGCCACGGGACTGTAATGATAATAAATATGATTATTAATAACGTTAAAGTGAGGTATGTTTACCCCCGGAGAGATGATGCACTGTAGATGTGTCCTCCGCCGATCAGCCATCTGTCTTTAAAAGCAGCAGAGGCGACCACTGATTCACTACCCCAGCAAACGCAATGGAGGGCAGTTTCAAAATAAAAGCATGGGAAATAAATCCAAATAAAAGCAAGGAAAATAAAAATGTTACCAAAATAATAACAATAATAATACCATAAAATTGAAGGAAAAAAACACAAATTAAACATATATACTCACATTTATGTATAAATGTATTGATATAAAGAGTTTGTATGTGTGCTTTGTAAAATAATAATAATAATAATGATAATTTAATTTATAAAGCACACTTTCAAATTCAAAAGAAATCTCAAGTGGTTTCACATACAATTAATTATCATGCCATGTTGAAACATTTCACACAATTTTAAGGGTTGAAATATGATCAATAAAATGATAAACAAAACAATAACATGCATTTTTAGCCTGAAAATAGGGCTTACCAACTATTATACCGGTCTGAATCAAATCCTGGGCTCCATAGTGAGATTTCATTCAGGAATCACTGCTCCAAGTTTAAAGTCAGCCGACGCTAAGATATGCGGTCAGCTGACAGCTGACCTCCGCTGACCCCTCCGAGTCTCTAAATTCATCCACATCTCGAATTCTCCTCTCATTCCTCCATCGCTGCCTCCTGCGATCACGTCGTTTTTTTTGTCATCCATGACGGAAAATTAAAAATGTAGATCTAATCGGAGGGGGGTTGTAATGTGATCAGGATGACAGGGGATCAATGGGGACTGTCTCACACACACACACACATGCACAACCACTGATGCATGTTGTGGAAGGGAAGTATGGATGGATGAAAGGAAGAGAACAAGGGGGGGGGGTTCTCTTTTTCTTTCTTTCTTGGCTTCATGTTTGACATGTTATGGTTACGTCTTCAAAAAAATGAAATATGACACATTCCTTATGGTCCATCCAGCTTATTTCAACCAATAATATCACACTTCAAGACACTGGAAGAAAATACGTGAATACAAAGAGCAAACTAAGATTTATGGTGCAAGATAAGTTAGCGGCCTTTAAACTTTGAACTCCGACCTTACGCCGGCAACACCATCCACCGTGTTCCTGATCCGAATCTAATCACACTTTAATCATTAACCGGCCTCTTATCACACACACCTTCATACACTCACATTCTCACACAAACACAGTGGGGACGGGGGATAAATGAAATATTGACCCGGAGGATTCATGCATACTCAACACTTTAAGTGAGCGATGTATGAATTAGATATGCTAATGAAACGCTGCCAATAAGAGATATGATGGTGATATAAAAGTTGGTTTGGAAGTCAGCCCTTTCACCTCCCTGCCAGCCTGTTTGGATGGAGAAAGTTATGAGGGAGTTGTTTATCCGACACAAATCCATCCATATATTATATATAGTCAAATATATCTCTAAAGTTAAAGTAGATTACCTGTATATTTGACATAAATACACCAAAATACAACATTTCTGACACATTTTAGTTGAGTTTTACTTTGACACATTATTTATCCCCATACAGCCATGTTTTAGAAATGATATGAAATAGGGATAAATACGATGAATATTGATAACAGGAGGATGCTAAAAAAAACAGGTCTCATGATGCGTTCAATGCATGTGAATGCTGGGAATTTCTTCTTTACGCAACTTGCACGACGTTCCAACGGTTTGATTTCTATGACATCATTGTTAAACAAATACTTGAAGTGATTTTCAAAACAGTATAATATGCACATCTTCTATAAATAATATTTCAATAAATGTAATATATCAAAAAGACACCAACCAAGACCACCTGCGGACTGTAGTAAAGGATTGTACTGTAGATACGTGTGTGTGTGTGTGTGGTGAATTTTTGTGGCTTGTATAAATCGTCCACTGACTGACCACAGTGGTCAGACGCAGTGGTCAGCTTAAGTGCCCCCCCCCTCCCTCCCCATGCCCCCAACCACACACACACACACACACACACACACACATCTTCATTAACAAAGAAACATTTCTATTGATCCGGTCTACGGCTCACGTTACGGCAAAGAAATATGTATGGGGAGCACTAAATGGGTTACACACACACACACACACACACACACACAATAACACTTTGTCACATACACTCACACTGAAAAGGCAAACATGCAAACACGCTTTCCTGTCTCCCACACACACACACACATGCGGAGTGGTCAGTGCTAAGCAGGTTAGGGTTAGTGGATTAGTATTGACCAGCTCCTTACAGCATTATCTGTGGCTACAACTGGTGTCAGACCCAAAGCTGCAACGTGTGAGCGCACAACAACCAAAAACATGTCTTATTTGAAGTCCACCTTTAATAGAGTCCAAAGTGAAATGATTTGGATTTTTTTTTTTTTTTTTTTTTTTTGCATGTGCATAGTGAGACCCTTTAGCATCCTAACTGTCACGGAGGAGGTCCTCCATGGAGCTAATGCAGCCATCACTCATATACACTGGCAGGGAGTCTCATTTGGTGTTGGGGGGGGGGGGGGGGGTTGTCAATTCTCTGAGAGTTTTTATAAGGAGGATTAATCTCAGTTTGTCCAGACAGAGAGAGAGAGAGAGAGACATTGAATCCCACCAAGGGACTGTTCCGATATCTGATTATATATTCAACCGAGTCCTCCCCGCTCCACTCTAAGACCGTAGAAATATTGTGATTTACCCGTATCTCTAATTGTGCATTGTGGAAATGGGAAAAAGGCTCATAAATTGAAGGTTAACTCAAATGAGTGTGTAGATTAGCAAAGTCAGTAGTGAAAGCGATGCATTGATGTGTGTGAAGTGTGCTGTGGAGGAGGTGAAGGTGCAAAACCAAACCACACTAAAGCAAGGTGGATGTCTGCTGTACCAAAGGGGGATGACGGGCATGTGGACCAGCTTTTGTGGCTGGGATGGCCCCTCCCTCATCAGCCAACTGTCTGCTGATTGGCCACGACAGCAAACATCAAGCGTATGTTTAAGTGGCGTTTGTTGATGTTTTAGTTTGTTGTCAAGTTGATGTTTTACTGTCAAGTCGATGTTTTACTCTCAAGTTGAAGTTTAAGTGTCGTCATTGTCAAGCTGATGTTTTACTGTCAAGTTGATGTTTTGGTATCGTCAATGTCATGTTGATCTTTTACTGTCGAGTTGATCTTTTACTGTCAAGTTGATCTTTTACTGTCAAGTTGATGTTTTGGTATCGTCAATGTCAAGTTGATCTTTTACTGTCAAGTTGATCTTTTACTGTCAAGTTGATCTTTTACTGTCAAGTTGATGTTTTGGTATCGTCAATGTCAAGTTGATCTTTTACTGTCAAGTTGATGTTTTGGTATCGTCAATGTCAAGTTGATCTTTTACTGTCAAGTTGATTTTTTGGTATCGTCAATGTCATGTTGATCTTTTACTGTCGAGTTGATGTTTTACTGTCAAGTTGATGTTTTACTGTCAAGTTGATGTTTTAGTGTCGTCATTGTCAAGCTGATGTTTTACTGTCAAGTTGATGTTTTAGTGTCGTCATTGTCAAGCTGATGTTTTACTGTCAAGTTGATGTTTTAGTGTCGTCATTGTCAAGCTGATGTTTTACTGTCAAGTTGATGTTTTTCTGTCAAGTTGATGTTTTAGTGTCGTCATTGTCAAGCTGATGTTTTACTGTCAAGTTGATGTTTTACTGTCAAGTTGATGTTTTAGTGTCGTCATTGTCAAGCTGATGTTTTACTGTCAAGTTGATGTTTTACTGTCAAGTCGATGTTTTGGTATCGTCAATGTCAAGTTGATGTTTTACTGTCAAGTTGATGTTTTGGTATCGTCAATGTCGAGTTGATGTTTTACTGTCAAGTTGATGTTTTGGTATCGTCAATGTCAAGTTGATGTTTTACTGTCAAGCTGATGTTTTAGTGTCAAGTTGATGTTTTACATTCAAGTTGATGTTTTGGTATCGTCAATGTCAAGTTGATCTTTTACTGTCAAGTTGATGTTTTAGTGTCATTTTGATGTTTTACTGTCAAGTTGAGGTTTTGGTATCGTCAATGTCAAGTTGATGTTTTACATTCAAGTTGATGTTTTACATTCAAGTTGATGTTTTGGTATCGTCAATGTCAAGTTGATCTTTTACTGTCAAGTTGATGTTTTACTGTCAAGTTGAGGTTTTGGTATCGTCCACGTCAAGTTGATGTTTTAGTGTCAAGTTGATGTTTTAGTGTCAAGTTGATGTTTTAGTGTCAAGTGGATGTTTTGTTATCGTCATTGTAAAGTTGATGTTTTTGTTTCATCAAGTTGATATTTTACTTTGTTGTCAACTTGAAGTTTTCGTGTCATCAAGCTGGTGAATCTGTTCTAAACGCTGCTCCCGGGTGGTCAAGCTGGTGAAGATGTTTTTCCACTTGCGTTTTCTTAATTTGCTCTGCGTTGAGCTCTCCGGGGCCTCCGTACCTTCTTGATCACATTAGCTTGATGTCTAAAATGTAAAATGCAACATGAGACATCTCTATATGACAGATCGCTTGCACCGGACTGTAGACATCAGTCAGAGCTGGCACTGCTTCAAAACCTCAAACCATGACGCATGTCAACCACAATCACACACACCATCCACCCCACCACACACACACACACACACACACACACACACACACACTACGTCCATAGCAATAATACATCAGATCTACCTTCATTGGAGCAGAGCTAAAATCAAACCAGCACCCCCTCCTCACCCCGTCAGCCCCAGCCAAATCCAATCACAGCTCGATACTTGCTGTGATTGATTGGCTTCCAATCCAATTGAATCTCTCTCAGATGGAGGTGGGAAGGGAGGGGTGGGGGGGTAGGCTGCCTTGCTCAAAGCCATTAGGCATTGGCATTGGCAGGAGAGTGAGGTGGGGGGGGGGGGGATGAAAATGGGGAGAGAAAAGAGAGATGGCAGGAGAAGAAAAGTAATTGAGAGAGATTTAGGGCGTGTAAGATAGAAGAAGACTGAGAGAAAGGGAGAGCGAGAGAGTCTCTATATTTCCCAGCTTCCATTGAAAGTAAAACGTAAAATAAATACTGAAGAAATATGTAGTTCATCATAAATTCAGTATTCCATAAAAATCAATTTCATGACTATATCATGAGCTGGGCTTATGTGTGAGTGTTGGTTTGTGTGTCTGCCAGCTCCGGTTTTAATTGCCTTGTTAGAAGTTGGCTGTAACTTTAAACTGCAAAAGTGCCGAGAGACACCAGGGAGAAATAATAAAATCTCATATTTCTGTCTGTCTGTTGTTTTTTTTTTCTTTCTAAAGTAGCAGCCGGAAAACAAAGCACAGGCAGGTCTGGCTTTTTATCGTATGTAATTAGATGTATTTAATTGCATATTTGTTTGGAGATTTGGATCAATATGACACTTAATCTGAACATGTTTTTTTTTTTTTTTGGACAAAAAATACATAATCAATGTTGGATTGAAACCAAAAGTCAGTGGCAAATCTTTTTTAAGTCAAAGCGGGTAGCATTTTTATTTCAATCGACAACATTAACAGCCTAAATCTGGGAGGAAACCCATGGAAACATGATTTAGCTGTATGGAGCTCTACGGTGGCCTGTAAACCTATAAATCCGATCGTGAGATACATATTGTGCCAAAAGTTATTTTGTTGTGGGTGTGAGTCTCTTCCGATGTTTGTCTGAAGATGATGTGATTATGCGGTGTGTGTGTGTGACAGAAACACACACACACACACACACACACAAATGAAACAGATGAAAAGAGGGTTTCTGTTGATAATGAGGCAGACTTGACGTTACCCTCATCGGGAGGTGGTGTTTATTTCTCTGCCTCTTCCTCCCACAATTCCCTCTGACCACAACTCCCTGTGTCCTGACAAACCGAGAGAGAGAGGGAGAGAGAGAGACAGAGAGGAGCAAAGGGGGGAAAAATGGAGAGGTGAAGAAAGAGAGAGCAACCCACAGACCACATAATGGTTGTGGCATCAGTTATATGGCGAATGCAGGGAGAGGAGGGCTTCACTTTGACGGCCAACTTTCCTCAGGAAAAAAACAATATCATCATGTGTGTCGTATTCCGGAAGAAAGTAAGAGTGTCGATTCAAGTCGGAATATATGAAGGTGAATCAAAAATGATACATACACATTAAAAATCTACATAGTCCATCATAGCAGTTGAAATGACGGTGACCTTATAATAAAATAATAATAATACTTTTCTATTTGTAAAGCACTTTTCAACCTTGGAGCATAAAACATAAAAAAATCAGCTAAATGCAAAATTTAAAAAGACCTCATTAAGATACAAATACAAATAAATCATGCAAAACTGAACAACAAAGCTGTATTATATATAACAGATGGGTAAAAAAAAGCATGTCTGTCAAAAACGTGACTTAATATGCAAGTACAGCGGATGCTCGGTCGCCCTTTGACCTCAACCTGGACTGGCCTAGCCCAGTAGATCCTCTTAGGCCCCCTTACACACAGTCAAATGTCAAGGGCCACATTTACAGTGTGTGCAGATAGCGTGGACTTGTGTTGGTGCTCGCCGGGTGACGATAAACTGTCGGGTATCTCTTACGACACCTCCTTGTATCTGCCGCTCCTCGGCCGTAAAGATTAGACGCGCCTCGTCAAAGTCCACAGCTCTGACTGAAGTCCAGAGGTTACTATTGGCTGGCCAACAAGAGACGCCGACGCCTCACACACGCCGCAGACCGACACATCGAGGTGAGTGATGCGGACTCTCTATTTGACATGAATGACCAGCAGTCAACTATTTAGCTTTTTAGTGTTTCTGTGCATTTTAGTGCATGAAAAACAGCCTTAAATAAGCTTCAAACTGACTTGTGATTCATAAAGTTGTGGATGGATAATATGCACCGATAAAGTGAGACTCACAGATATTTCTTCTAGTCTAAGTGATAATATTTTTGCACTGATGACATCATAGCAGGCGTGGAATCTCTTTTATCTGCATTGTTGGGATCTCATTCAATCTCACTTAATAATTCAGATATAATGCTATTTTTCTCCTGCATTATTGCAGTATATAAAACTGTATCTGACTTACATATTCAAGGGCTGATATAATCTATAACAAAAAAACTTACATACCTAACTTGTCTGTCAAAACTTGTTTTTTGAAATTCTCTAAAAATTTTATTTTTCCATTTTCAAAGATTAACTTCTTTTAACCAACTTCAGTCCGGATCATTGGAAGTTTCATAGATTTTTCGGAATTTAACCCTTTAAATGCCATTTTTTCACATAATGCTACTCTATGAAGAGCATATCTGCATACTAAATGCTACATAACGTGAATATCACGTATTCGCTTCACTTTACGTTTCAAGAAATTCGGCACAAATTCGACTTCCAATCGCGTGGAAAATCTCCCTTTTTTTTCTCCCCCTCTAAATACAGTCAGGAGTAAGACAGTGAACGCATCATCAGCGAGCAGCTCTGTCCCGTCGATGCAGTCTTGTGTTTGCCGTGTCGAGATGTTCCTCCGTGTTAATGCAGTCAATTTGATCTCAATCCGATAGTGTGTAGCTGCCTTCAAAAGGCCCGATGCTAGCTCAAACACACTGTGATCAGCCTGCAATTAACAGGCTCTGTCTGGGCAACTCGATACACACTTAAAGTGGAGTCTCATCTCCTTTCGTCGCCCTCATCACAAACTCCACTTTTGAATTGGACGCTTTCTCCTCTTTTTATTTCTCCTCTCGTTATCTCTTTTTCCACGTCTTCACCATCTATCTCTATCTATCTTCAGGTGTTGTCTGTCCGCTTTAAAGCGGAGGGCAATTAGGCCGTCATTCTCATTAATAATACATTGTTAACCTCGTTAATTATTTACCTTAATTGCTGATTTAAGTTTCACACACACACAAAAACACACACAGGTCACTCGCTCTCAAAGGTGACGGATGGATTGAGTTTCTGCTGCTCTCTTTCTGATCTTTTCCTCTCTTTTTTATCCCTTTGTTTGTGTGTGTGTGTGTGTGTGTGTCGTCACAGATGCTGAATCAATACAGTTGATTGAGTGTAAATGAAAAGAGTGCTGCTGCTACTAAAACTAAGTGTCACCTTGTAAATGAGGCTGCAGGCAACGGGGAATACTGATGTTTTTATTAGACGTCTCGGGATTGGCTGATTTATCAATGAAATTATTGTCAAGTCAAAATATGAATAACTTTCTAGATAAGCGGTGCATACATGCCAGTATAAAACAGCATTGTTTTTTTTGCCATGTGACAATCTGAAAGTGCAACTCTCCCATTTTTGCTCTGTTTTTGGTCTCCTCCTCCAAATTCTGAGGGATATAGTTTAGCTGCTCACCTTGTGAGCTTGGTCAGTGCTTTTTGGTGTTTATTTGTGGTATTATGGGTAGAGCAACAGACATAAAGAGAGAGGGAGGGAGGGAGCTTATTTATTTTTATATATAGTTTTCAGTCATGCGTGTCTTTTTTCTCCTTTCTCTTGGTCTTTGTGTAAGACTTTATAAATGCTTATCTAGATAAACCTTTAGACCCAACCTTGACTTTCAGACTAGAAGACTCTTTATCAGTATTCTCCTCTTTGTTATTCCCTTCTGCCTTCTCTCTCTGTTTGCCTGAAAGCAAAGCGTCCATCTCATATGTGTTTCTGTGCAGGTCGGGGTCATCTCTTTGCTGTGGAGCTGTTGGACTTGCTGTCAGACGAGCAGACCGAGTGCTATTGTAAAAGACAGTGATGCGTCGCCGTCAGTAACAAGGATTCATCCTGTTGTGATGCTGCAGGCTGACAGGATATCACTGTTACTGGTGGCGAGTTTCACACAAGCTTCTTGGTGTTTTTTTTTTTTTAAATGTTGCACAATGTTTCTTTTACAATGTTTTTTGCATGATGAGAAATAAAGCACATTATCATCCGCATAGCTGTTGCGTGTGTCATAAATATAGTAGTTCCTAGAGTGGCTTTTATTTATTTAATTTCTATGAACTGTGATGATCTCCTGTCTCTTTCTCCCTGCTGATATTTCTCTATCCATAAGCCTGCTTGATTGAAGGTTGTAGCTCTTCCTCCCTTGGTTTTAGTTTTGATGAAGCTCTTGTTTAGGAGTTTGTGGTCTGGGTTATGGGATTATGAAACGCTTTTTCCTTGCTTTTCCTCTTTTTATGCATTTACAATATCCACTCCCCATTGTCATTTCCCATACATTTGAGTTTGATTGGGTTCACTCTATTCCGTTAAGAAACTCCTTTTGTATTTCATTTTATTTATTCGTTGGGGCGACATTTATCAACATCTATATTAATAAATGAGAGACTGAATGTCGTTACCTTCAGTTTAACTGTACAGAAACAATGTATGTTCACATCATAACTGGCCGGGTTCTTAAAACTAAATCTACACACACAAACACACACCCTCCCTCCTTTTACCCACAATGGTTTGGTTTCACCCGGCTAGTTCGTAGACAGGGTCTGGTGTGTGTGTGTGTGTTTATTTACCTGCCACACAACTTTTACTGCACTAAGCTCTTCAGTCTGACCCGAGGGAACCTGTAACACACAAACCTCCCTCGCCTGCAGGCATGCATGCACGTGCACACAAAATTAAATACAAAACTTGCGCCCCCACACACACACACACACACATCCACACACACTCTCATCTACACACACATGCACTCGTAGACCCCGCGAGGCCTCCTGTTAGCTCTTGGTTAGACGTCTGCTCATGACACGCCGGAGGAAAGGCGGCCCAGCGGAACCGACTACGGCAAACACAAACAAATAACAGCAGCCAGATGCCAAAACAGCAACAGGAGAGAGAGCCACCCTCCCACAACCACCGGTTTGATGAGAGCCGGATCAGAACGCACGGATGTGATGCTTTTGAGTTTGTTTGGAATATAAGTATACATATAAGTACATGGCGGGATAAGAAATCTGTGTTTTGACCGAAACTACAGAAAATATACTCGAAAAATGAAATAAAATGTTTATTATGCTGAAAAAATACCTTGTGCTTACATTACTATTTTAAAAATATATTATGTGATCATTATTACCATTTATTGGCTACAGTTAATATATTTTATATTTATGATATTATGGGCTGCACGGTGGTGTAGTGGGTAGCACTCTCGCCTCACAGCAAGAGGGTCCTGGGTTCGATTCCCGGGTCGGCCCGGGTTCCTTCTGTGTGGAGTTTGCATGTTCTCCCCGTGTAAGCGTGGGTTCTCTCCGGGTGCTCCGGCTTCCTCCCACAGTCCAAAGACATGCAGGATGGGGATAGGTTAATTGGTGACTCTAAATTGCCCGTAGGTGTGAATGTGAGCGTGAATGGTTGTTTGTCTCTACATGTTGGCCCTGTGATAGACTGGTGTCCTGTCCAGGGTGTACCCTGCCTTCGCCCAATGACAGCTGGGATTGGCTCCAGCCCCCCCGTGACCCTAAATACAGGATAAGCGGTAGAAAATGGATGGATTTATGATATTATTTCCTAAAGGTATTGTCATCTATCACAATGATCATTATTTCCCTTTATTCAATTCTAGTGTATAGAACATTCAAGCAGTCAGAGAAGTAACGGAGCGTCGGGCATCGCGAGCGTCCAGAAGTGGCCCTGGAGATCTATGTGGACCCTCTCTGTCTCTTAAAGATTTCTGCTCATATTTCCCCCCCAGCTGAACCTGATATTATCATACGGCAGTCCGTTTTGCCGCTCCCCACGGAGCCCTTTCCCTTAAACAACCTCCAATAACAGTAAAGTTACAGGTCGAAAAAAGGTGTACCTGCTTCCCAAAAACAGTCCGTTCAATGAACGGCGAAGAAAACAAAGCACTTTTTATTTATTAAGTACATTATATTATGTTTTTAATTACTTGTGCCAAAGGATTGAAGGAGCTTCCCCCTCGCCGTAGCTTCCACCACCGCTGCTCCGCGGCTATATGGTAACTGGAAAAATGAAGTATAGTATAGAAATAAGATTTCCAGTATGTTTCTTTGATCGAGGCTTACTGTAAGTTCTAATTGTATAAGAGACGTTTAGAGACTGAAGGACTCTCTCTCTGTCACTCTTGCCCTCGATGTCCTTCACTTTCTTTTTTCTTCATTCTGCCACAAGAATGTGTGTGTGTGTGTGTGTGTGTGTGCAGTCTTGATCTATTTAAAGTAACATTAAAGTAGAGCAGCGTCTCCTCTCTCTCCTCGGACTTTTAAGTGTATTGTTCTCTAACAGAAAGCCACACACACACACACACACACAATCCATCAGTAGCCACAGACTGAAGACACTGTGGTCATACTTTAAGTGGTCTTAGTGCATCGTAAGGCTGCTACAAGCACATTATGAATAATTATAAACACAATGTGGACAAAAAAATGATGGCTGTGTTGTTTTTAAGATGATATTAAATTAATTTCTTACAATTTGACACATTCTACCACTTTTTAAGTACCAAGTAGCATCAGATTTGACTTGTGACATGCAGTCTTTTCACAATAAACTTCAATATTCACAGGAAATCTAAATATATTTGCTCAATATGCACACCTTTTCAAAATAAACCATCATGTTCACAGGACCTGCAGTTGCTCAATAAGTAAAGTAAAGGAGTACATGTTAAAGCCCAATCATCTGCTCTTTAGTGCTGGGTGTAATGTAATTAGAACCTCTTCATCAATCTGCCTTCATCAGTTGAACCCAGGCCATGTGATCAGGTAGTGGGAGTTGATACTTCCTGGCTATCATATCACCGTGGTGACCATCTATAATTACACTTATCAGAGGAAGCCTTTGCCAGACCTGATCTATAATCCCAACTCTTTAGATTAGTCATTTTAAAGGCAGCGTCAGCAACATGGGACTGAAGAAAGCTTCACCTTCTGCAGGGATGAGGGAGGAGGGGCAGGGATCTTCAAAATAAAAGTGGAAATTAACTTAAAAAAAAAAAAAAACAAGACCATGATAGTTATCTGGAAGTGAAAGTCACTATCGTTGCATTAAACTGACACTTTCTTGACTAAATGATCTTATAAATCAAACAGGATGAAATAAAATATTTGTCTCTCCAAAATAAAGTCCCATGGGGCACACCTGAAGGGGCGGGACTTCACCTGTCTACATGCATGAATGTTTTTGCAAGCAAGGGAAAGAAGGGAAGAAGAAGGGAGAATGAAAAGATTTAAAGGGGGGAAGGGGACGGGAGGGAAAGGAGGGAGAGAGGGAGGCGAACTCGTCACCAGACACCAGAGTGGATGGCAGTAAGCTGGACTTTAATTACAGCAGAGAAATGACACACGATCCACTGAGATCAGGTCACATCAGAGAGAGAGAGGGAGAGAGACAAAGAGAGAGACAGAGAGAGAGAGAGAGAGAGAGAGAGGTCCGAAATGAGCTGATTGAAGAAAATGGAGAGGGAGAAGAAGGGGTGAGGGGAGGTGAAAAAAGGGATATAACGATCATAATAATATATATTATATTTGTATGAGGATGAAATACAGTCATTGTGTAAAATAAATGTGGGTGTTAGTTTGTCATTCATATATTTTCACCTGATTATCGGATCATAAAAGTCAGCAGGGTTCGTCATCCGGGGACCACGAATGTCTGCACGATAATGCATCCAGTTGTTGTTTCGACCGACTGACCGGCATTGTGAGTTGACTCATTACAGCCTCATTGTGTGTGTTGTGTGTGTGTGTGATTGATGCTCCGGCAGAGTGCAGCGGTTGGCATTA